>CM070823.1:26131666-26156084 GCA_036326025.1 Chrosomus eos | reverse complement strand
GCTAGCCTGGTTAAAACCAGACCCTTCTCAGTTGAAACTGAGTTAGGGTCTGGCAAAGCTTCATAGACTAATCATTTCCAAAGGGGCGTCACCAACAGACGTAGCTCAAATGCCTCTGGGCGCAATTGGATAGACCTAAAACCAATCAGAGCGATGAAGGAGATGACGTATGCAGAGCGACGTTCGTCTTAGTTTGAATCATCCTCGGATGCTGCGCCGTGTGCGCTGTTACAAAAACCCGTGCACACAGGCAACCGAAATGGGGTCTTGTGCACCAAACGTGTTATTTTTGCCCAGCGCACCTTCGCGCTCGTGCGGACACGTCGAATATAAACCGGTATAAACAAGGCTTTACTCCGTGTCAGCGCGCGCTCTGGTCGGTAAAGGGGCACAGCCACAGACACTCCCGAATCATCTCCTCCAGCAGGAGCAAAAGCACCACTAACTCCGCCTCTGTTTCCCTCGTAAGCTGATATTAGTATTTAAACATTCTCTATGATAAATGTTTGTGAAAAAAATATTTTAATAACATGGTTTTGCCGGTTATAGAGTTCTAATGGCGGTTTTCAACTATAACCGTCACACCTCTAGCTCCACGGCGGCATCTATCTTTGCAAATGTACAAAATCTGCTTCACCGCCGCTGTGCTGTCATCATCGTGTAAAGACCGCCCCAACGTTTCTGATTGGTGCCGCGATTTCGGCGGATTGGAAATGGACTTCAATGAGCTCTTTGCCAGACTAACTTTCAGAGCAAATCTAAATTTGCCGGAAGTTGTCTGGGTTTTCCCAGGCTAATTCAGAGCTGGCCTCGATGAACGTCTGAAAATAAATCATCGAGCTACCAAGCAACAATTCAAGTTCAAGTTCAGACAGGTAATCTTTCTCTCAAAAATTCAATACTGTTTATGCATCAGTAAGTCAAGCCAGTGACTAAAATATCAACTTTACATTGTTTCTTTTAGTAGGATGAAAATAATCTTATTTAAATTGTGAACAAATTATATACAGAAATCGATCAAAGAACAATTTTTCACACACCTCGAGTTTATCTGGACAACTCGTTATGAAATCAATAACGTTACACTGCACCACGAAGCTCTTACTGTAACGTTATGCACATCATCGTGTTTGCATTGGTGAAAGCATTAGACTAGAGAGAGTGCAGAAACTGCGTTGCAATAATTAGATCTTCATTCTCGCGATCAACAGACTGTCATCTACTCAATGCTCATCACAGCAACATTTTATGTGATGGGAATAGATCTAAATACTTTAAAAACGTCTCACGATTGGTAAATCTCGATAGCTGTAATAGTAAAAACGTAATAGCAGTAGTAAAAGTATTCGAGATACTTTCACATGTAGCTATTTCATATGCACCCATGTCAGCCAATCACAGCAGTGTCCGGTTACAATGAATCCCACAGCAGACACACCCCTTCAAACAGAGTGTTCAAATCAGAGGCTAAAATCAGGATAGGAAAAATGCCTTTTATTTCTAAATTATGAATATTTTTAATCTAAAAAACATACTAACATTATAAGGGCAACCCAGGAAACATTATAAAATAAACCCATGTCCGGGGACCTTTAAAGAATCTGAAATTATGTAAAAAAATATATTTAGGTAACACTTTACAATAAGGTCTCATTTTTTAGCATTAGTTAATGCATTTTTGTTAATTTATAATGTTACGTTATGTTAATAAAGATGTTCATGAACATTTTAGTTCACAGTGTTTTATCTAATGTTTACATACAGATTTGGATCTTAAAATGTATAAGTAAATGCTTAAATTAACATTAGCTATGAATAATAAATGCTGAAGAAATATTGTTCATTCTTAGTTCATGTTAACAAATTAAACGTTTGTGTAAAGTGCTGTGGACCGACATTTATAATGGTAAAAAAGATTTATTCATTAGAGAATTCTGAAAAAAAAAATGCATCACAGTTTCCACAAAAAAAAAATTAAGCAACACAACTGTTCTTAACATTGCTAAAAATAAGAAATGTTTCTTGAGCATAAAATCATTATATGATTTTTCTATTATAAAGTTTTAAAAAATCTATGAAAATAAATGTTATGACATGAATATGATTTTTCCATCATTTTCTACGTAGGTCATTAATAAAATAAATATGTGACATTTACCATCTGAACTCATTTGTACAAATACTTTCTTTGATTCCATTGAAGCATTTATTGATGTAATAACATGTCTATATGTATTATTATTATTAACAATAAATTAGAAAACAGAAGTTTGTTCACTAGTGGTCTGTATATGACATAAGGGAAAAAGTGAACTACATCTCTCATAAGCTGGTTTTTACTCCAAAAAGTGTAAGTGAGCAGGTGCCTTCACAAAGTGTCACAACCTGCTTTGAATAAGGCATTACAGTCCTGTTCCTCAGAGATGGATGTGGCCATTACTCTCAGGAAAGCATCATTCTCTGTAAACAGGCCACATCCTGGAGAAAAAAGGCATAATGTTTTACGGCAGTGTTGTGTTATCTACCCGGAGTCTCCTGTACTTTAAAAAACATTGTGCTTCAATAATCATCCATCAAATGCCCACTCATTCTTGATACACTATAACCTTTAAAAGTTCAAAAAAGTTGGAGAAGAAGAAGGAAGGCATAAAAAGATGTTTTACAGCCTTGCTAAAACGTACCTCATGTTCTCTCTCATCTCAGGTGTGGGACATCTTGGCCTAGTAACATTGCCAGGGACAGTCTCAAGTGGGAAGCTCCTCATGCTGTTCTGCGCTTTGAAAAATAGGACCTTGAGAACGAGCCATTAGTTTTGTAAGCCATTGAGAATCCCAAAGTGATGTTATAAAGACCATACTGAAAGAGATCTCACAGTCTCTGAGGCTTTTCGCGAAGTTTTGAAATAGCACTGTATATTATTTATCTGGAGTTTGAATGTATATACTCGTGCCGTTTTGTTTCCAACAGGTGACAAATAATAGCCTCAAGATTCATTCACAGCTTGAGGGAAAGTCGTCGAATTGTTTCACCTTTTTAGTATGCAGAGCTTTCGAAATGCACAATCAGGTACTGATTATGTAAAAATAGCTGCTAAAATGTATAACAACAGTCTCTGTTGAAAAATAAGTTGTTTTCTAAATAGCATCCTGTTATTATTGTAAAGTATGAGGAATGAGGAACGGCATGGGCCCTCATTGACCCCTGATGTCCATCAAAAATAGAGGTGGTAGTTTGCTGGAGGGAGTTTGCATTCAGTCTCATTACAGACTCATTAGCATTCTGACTGCATTTGCATTCAAACCTAATGCGATGCAGTACAGCTTGTTTTTTTGGGGGGTGCAATGTTTATACTCATTTATCTGGCCAATCTTAAATTTCCATCTTGAAGTACAAAGTGTTTCTAATTATTTGACCGCATCTATTAAGCTGAACGAAATGAGTCGAACAAAAATGGCCAACCTGGACCTAATCATCAATGGAATTTACAAAGGAGTAAATGGACATGGCTGTTATTTCTCAAAATAAAATGACATCTTCACTCATACTTGTCTTTTTGGAGAAAAGTTATTAAGATCAAGGGCAATAGAGGATTTGATTTGATTGAAATGAAGAGGCCTAATCTCACTAATGTAATCTATCCAGCCTCAGACCCGCTTTCCACGTGTGTCACAGACACAGAATGACATCATTTACATTTAAGGGCCAAGCGTGGACTTGAAAATGATTGCCGTATCACGGCTGCGTGTTATGCCTCGCTGTGAGTGACATTCTCCAATCCATATTTCGTCAACACACCTCTCTTACTCATTTGGTTTGTGATTTACATTTGATTTCAGTCTCTGCTGGAATACTTTTATTGCTGTGCCCTTAGATCAAGCCCTGTTACTACTATTTTTATGAATAGATTTCAGTTGAAATTTGAACTATGTCAGAAAATGTGCCTTGACCATAGAGTACCAACTACTGAGTAATAGTGTCATTTACATTTATGAATTCGGCAAACACGTTTATCCAAAGGAATTGCATTAGACTTTATTATTATGAAACATTAAACATTAAGTTTTTACTAGTTGTTTTACCATGCATCCCCTGGGTTGCAAAACCTTGACCTGTGCTACACTTTGAGCTACATTAATATTAACCAGCAATTGATGGCTACATTAAACACAATTTATCCAATCATTTCCCTTATGCCAGTAAGAGACACAAAGAGAAATAATTTAATATATAGCTAGTAGATATTTGATCTCAAATTAGCTGTTGATCTCAAATACATAACAAAAAATAATATTATAAAATTTAAATATTAAATATAAGTTTATTCCTGATGCAAAGCTGAATTTTCAGCATCATAACTCCAGTCTTCAGTGTCACATGATCCTTCAGAAATCATTATAATATGATGAGTTAATGCTCAACAAACATTTCTAATTATTATCAGTGTTAAAAACAGTTGTGCCGCTTAATATTTTCTGCTTAATACAATAGAAACCTGTTGTAACATTATAAATGTCTTTCCTGTCACTTTTGATAAGCAATTTAAAGCATCACTGTTAAATAAAAGTATTAATTAAAATAATATATATATATATATATATATATATATATATATATATATATATATATATATATATATATATATATATATATATATATATATTTTTTTTTTTATTTTTTTTTTTATGGCTATTTACCATTATATTTGCAACAGTATAATTGCAATGTTTGAATTTGGTAAGTTGCCTCACACCAGCAGGATATTGATACTGTCAACTGGTCATTATCGGAAAATAAACCCTGATAACCCAGATGGGTTTATTGTGTGATAATGACTGGCTGTTCATGATCCCTTATGTATATCAGTTCTTACTGAATATTGGCTAATCACTTGGTGTGAATCGCTTGGAGTCTGTCTATGATGCCCATAATGTTAATATTCTGATTTCATAAAACTAATTTTGGATAATACTTTATAAGTATACAGTAATAAAGTACTTACAAATCATTTGCAAACTATTAGTGTATAGTTAATTAATAGTTTGTTTACTGTAGTCTCTACATTGTTCATATATTAATAGGCTATATACAAATAGTGAGTTCTCATTTTCACTGAAATTAAGCAAATTATTATTGTCTAATTAGCTCATATGTAGAGAGTTAGATTTTTAGGCTTTGTTAACAACTTATTAACTGTAAATTGTTCTCACTTTAGATTAGGTCACAGAAATTGGGAAAATGTCATCAGTTAGGGGATAGAATATGTAGTTTGTACAGAGAATATGTAGTTTGTACAGTATAAAAACTGTTAAGCCAATGGAAAGTTCCTGTAAACAACAAATGCCAACGTGTGTGTGTGTGTAATGTATTTGTAAATATTTTAAGCAATACTGAATATGAATGCAATTTATGTCTAATAAAGGTTGGTTTAAAGCACATTATTTTTTCCATTTTCCGTGAGCTAATCTAAACTATTTACTCCATTAATAATTTCTTTAATACGAGCTGTAATTAAACAATAATAATTGTGTTAATTACAGTGACAATGAATTAATAACTATATTATTATATTAACAATGTAGACTAGATTAACTATAAACTAATAGTTTGTTAATGATTTGTAAGTACTTTATTACTGTATACTTATCATAAAGTGTTACCATTTTGTTGAGTTTGTTATGTAGTTAAGCTCAAAATGTGCATACTTTTGCAGGTGAATGTTTCTACGGATTCAAGGCGGATGTGTTTGTATCGTCATCGGTTTGGGAGAGTGCTAACCATTTAATTCCATACCCCTGCAATTTGTGGGATCTCTAAAGCAGTTGCTAAGAGCTTTGAAAACACGCCTGAGCTGCTGAAAACACACCTGAAAGAAAAGCACCTGCTTTCTTGAAGATTTTCTTTCACAAAATGGCCATAAACAGTTATTTTTCATCTTTAATTCACAAACATAGTTGGCTTCAAGCAACAAAGGATTCCTCACCAAAGCCCTTTGGTGAAACTTCCCGTACAGTTCGGTCGGTGAGAATATAAACGCATGTTTTAAGCAAAACGATTAGCAACTGAACAGGGATATGCAACTCCATCAGGGCAATAATAAAAAGACCCAGCCAAAATTCTACAGGTTGTCACAGCGGTGCAAAAAGTCACTTTGTTGGACAAGGTCTTCTTGTTCAAATTCTCATGGTCATGAAAATACCCCAGTACAAAATTTCAACAGTTGTCTCTCGGTACTGTACTGTATATTTGATCATTTCTGATAAACAGGATACTTTTTTTTGTGTGACAAACATCAGGGTTCTTTTACATGACTTCACATAGTTACAAGAAGAAGAGAGGGTCAGGAAAAGGTAAAGTGTGAGAAGTTTGACAACCAGTCGTGGTAGCGTGTGCGTAAAATTCGGTGGCAGTCTACGTGTTCATCTTGATTCATCCTCACATCAATGATTAGTCTCCGAACAAATCATTTTGCAGTGTCTGTGCGCTCTTAGGTTTGAGATGAAGCCTTAATCTGACGGATGGCTTCAGAGCAATGTAACAGTGTATTTGATTTCATCCTAAAATTTTCAAAAAAGACAAAGACAGTCATTAGTGTCAGCGATTGTGTGCTGTTGTTCTTGTTTTTTTCTCTCTCTTTGCAGTTTCTATAGTTTTTTTTCCCAGTTTATCCATCATCTCAAACTTTAATTGACATAATACCGAGTAGAAAACCTTGAGGTTTCCTAAAAAGGAGTTTTGTTTTTTTCTTCCGCATCGAGGGAGCATTTCTTTTCAGCCGTCGTGTGTCCTCTGACAGAAACTCAGGATTAGAGCCCCTGTTGAGAATGTCTTTGGGGCGAACGCGTTCCCCTCAGAGTGATGTAAGGCCCCGGGTGGCCAGCAGGGAGGGGATGAGAGATAGAAGAGCCAGCGGGAGAGTCTGGGCCGCGGGTGGGGGGCGGAGGGCCGTCTGGCTGGATTGCAGCTCCTCGCAAGAGTCACCCTGGCATTGGGTCTTCTCGCACAGTATGCCGCTGAAACCTGCCGGACACTGGCAGCGCTGGTGGTGGTGACACACACCGCCATTCTGACAGCGCAGGAGAACGTTGTCACACACTCGAGCTGTGGGGAACAGAGAAAAAGAGAGGTGAACGCAAGTCGATTTTCTCCCCTCACCAGGTAACACTTTCCAGGAAAAAAAGTGCATCCATCAAGATGATCATCAGGTTACTGTGTGTGTGATTGTTTATGATGGGCGCTGGCAAGAGGCTCAGCGGTTACTTTTAAGGACACCACGGGGGATGTTAGTCCAACTGTAATATTGCAGAGGTGATATGATTAATCATAGAGTGGGTAGGTGGGATTTGGGGCAGGAAATATATCGTTGTGTGACACATTTTTCAGTGTGTGAACAAAATTGCAAAACACCACTGCTGACTTTTGGCAAATCTCTGGCATTAAGCTACCAGTGAAAGTCTAAATGCTTTGGTGCAGGTTAGTCCTTTTAGATATGAAGGTTGCAGCAAACACAATCAACACCTATTGTTTATGAACCATTAAACAATGCTTTAATGCTTCTGTAATGGAATCCATAATTTAATCATTTCAAAATGAAAAAAATAAATAAACAAACCATATATAAGTTTTGAGTTTTTCCCCCTCCAAAAGTCAAGTTCAAATTCAAGACAAACAGGGAATTGGTGTGCAATGAAATATACGGCATAATGCCAATCCAGCGCGAAATGCTCTAATCTCCCTTCCCTTGACCTGTAAACAACCTCAACCTCAAAAAATAGGATTCCTATTCCATTGTACTTGCTTCAATTATCAAGGAAAATATTTGATTTGGGAGGAGAGACAGGGCTATTTGCTCAGAAACTGAAAGTAATCACATGCTGCTTTCATTCAGATGAATTTCATCTAGGGTCTCTGAGAAGCAGGGACAGAATTGAAGAAAAAAAAAGAAGTACCAGCTATGAGCAAAGAAGTACCAGCTATGAGCAGTAACCCTGTTAAAAAAACCCATTTAAAGCAGCCCAAGCTTAGGGTTAAGGATGGTTTCCCAGCCTGGCCAAGCAGGTGGTTAGTTGGTTTAATATTATTATTATTTTTAAAGTCTGACAAACAACGTAACTCTGTACAATAGCATAACTCTCTAAATCCTTAACTATAGGACTAACATTGTGTAGTAACTTTTTCACAGATCCGTCATTCAAACAATTTTGGTTAAAAAATATAAATCTGTTGTTAAAGTTGGCATAAAACAGAAGTTGAAATTGTATTAATATAAGATTGCTGCAAATAACGAACATGGTATCGGAATGCTATATTTGATGCTATGTTTTCTGCTGTTTTTCTTTATTTTCTGATTGATTCTATCAAATCAAACAGCTTTTTTCAGTAGAGTTTTTCTTCACTACTTGCAATTCTACTATTATATAAACAAACCGAAATACATCACAGTATTCACTTTAAAGAATTTTAAGTGCTGAGGCCGATTTTAACACTGAAATATCACTTTTTATATCATATCTCTCCAAGAAAAGCCCATCTGGCAAGGTTTAATGGGTGCTCAGAAGAGCTCAATGTCCATTTTGAGTGACAACTCTAGAAAGATTTTGCTGGGATTTAAACTTTAGATCTCCAGGCTTGAAGTTTACTTTGTTCACTATGTATGGGATTATCCAAATGCTGACAGGCCTCCAGAGGACCCTACAGAGCTATTGTCTTTCCAGCAGCATCTGTACCCAAGATTAGTTTTGAGCACAGGGTGCGGTTCAAGTGTACCCAGAAGACAGACTCGCTGCTGCTGCTTCTTTGACTGCTTCTTTCTTCAAATATACACACGCACTGAGGGAGCATTGAACACACACACTCACGCCTGCCCCGGTCTTCATCTTCATCGTGAAAGACGTGCAAGGTCATTCGTCACATGTAGCGTACAGTGGGATGGATTGCATTTACACTTGTGTTGCGCTTTACCTTCTGACCTAAGAAAAAAAAATGAGGTGTGAACCCTGGCCGAGGTCTGTCTCTCCCTAGGAGACATATGTGCTGTATTGCACCTTCGCAGACTACAGTGACTTTTTCACACGTCAATGGAACAGAACAGGCAGCTCCCGACTTGAGCAATAGTGACGCATGCATATGGCAGATCTATCCGTTCCCTGACAGGTCAGAGAAGAGGTTTCAGTGTTCCTTATAGACATGAATAATCATAAAGTGCCATATTTGTCTGGGTTCTGTCCCTTTTGTCTAGTTTATTCTTGGTTTTGTGACAGAGCCCTGACATTCCTGTATTTTCTTGTACCTATTTGAGAATTGTATTTCACTGTTCATGCGCTCTCTTGTCTGTATGCCTTGTTTCACGTTTGGAGCGTGGAGTTCGATTGCCAGCACCCATATCTAGTTTTGTTTTCTGTAGTTGTGGTTTCGTCCACGTCTGTTGTGGAACAATGAAAGATGTAATCTTTAGCAAATCCAAAAATTGACCATCCCTTTTCCATACTGTGTACATTATAATTGATTTTAATTGATTGCAGTGTTGGGGAAAGTTACAGTATGCGTAACAGTACTGGGTTACTCCCTAAAGTAACTAATTTAGTACTTTTTCTCACCTGTGCTGGTGTCACGATTCTATGTGTTTAGTTATCTTTTGTGTCTTGTCTTTAGTTATCTTTATCTTGTTTTCCTCTGTCTTGTGTGATTTTGGTTTAGTCCTGTTAGTTTTCCCGCTCCTCGTTTGTGTTCAGTTTTATCACCTGTGTTCTGTTAATTATTCAATTATTCCTTGTGTATTTAAACCCTGTGTTTTCCCTCAGTGTTTGTCGATCGTCGTCAATGTATGGTTGTGTGTTAACCCTGAAGTCCTGGAGTTCTGTTCTTTTGTTCTCATTTGTTTTTGGATGTTTTAAGTTTGTTTAATAAATATATTATATTGAAGCCCTTGTCCTCGTCTTCAGCTACCTGCAGCAACCCTGACAGAACGATCAACCTAAAACAGAAGATGAGCCAGAGGAGACGTAACCAGAGGAGAGAGGTGAACCCTATTCACACACCAATCCTCTTTCAAGGCGAAAGCTCCCTGGAAGAATATGCAAGAGTTTATATGGACCTGTATGATGATGTGAGATGGGATGAGGAGGAATTGACGCAAAGTTTCTGGGGTGGATTAAAAGACCCTCTTGCCCAGATAATTTTGGTGAAGGACCCTCAAATGTCCTTCTTGGAGTTTGTGGATCACACGCTGTGGGCGTGTGGATCCAACTACCACGTGGAAGATCTCCCACTCCAGCCAGTTCCAAGTCTGGTATGCCCTGAGCCCGTCATCAATCCACCAGTGCCCATCACATGCCCGCCAGAGCCTGAGCCCGTCGCCTGCCCGCCAGAGCCTGAGCCCGTCGCCTGCCCGCCAGAGCCTGAGCCCGTCGCCTGCCCGCCAGAGCCTGAGCCCGTCGCCTGCCCGCCAGAGCCAGAGCCCGTCGACCCACGCGCAGAGCCAGAGCCCGTCGACCCAGCGCAAGAGCCAGAGCCCGTCGACCCAGCGCCAGAGCCAGAGCCCGTTGACCCAGCGCCAGAGCCAGAGCCCGTTGACCCAGTGCCAGAGCCAGAGCCCGTTGACCCAGCGCCAGAGCCAGAGCCCGTTGACCCTGCGCCAGTGCCAGAGCCCGTTGACCCAGAGCCAGAGCCCGTTGACCCAGCGCCAGAGCCAGAGCCCGTTGACCCAGCGCCAGAGCCAGAGCCCGTTGACCCAGCGCCAGAGCCAGAGCCCGTTGACCCAGCGCCAGAGCCAGAGCCCGTTGACCCAGCGCCAGAGCCAGAGCCCGTTGACCCAGCGCCAGAGCCCGTTGACCCAGCGCCAGAGCCCGTTGACCCAGACCCCGTTGACCCAGCGCCCGTTGATGGCAAGTCTGTTTCCGTTCCTGAACCTGTCCTTCTCCTCAAGAAAATTTGGGGGGGGGGCTATACGCCTTCGCCGTGGCCGGCCAAAGATCCATGGAGACCTGAAAAAATAACACCGCCATGGCCACCCGAAGGGTCCTCACCGCCATGGCCACCCGAAGGGTCTTCACCACCACGGCCGCCTGAAGGGTCTTCACTGCCGTGGCCACCCGAAGGGTCTTCACCGCCGTGGCCACCCGAAGGGTCCTCACCGCCGTGGCCACCCGAAGGGTCCTCACCGCCGTGGCCATCCGAAAGGACTGCTCCGCCCTGGCCACGCCCACAGCCTGCTCCGCCCTGGCCACGCCCACAGCCTGCTCCGCCCTGGAGGCTTCCTGGACCTGCACCATGCCCTCGTCAGCCTCCAGGGCGCCCACCCTCCCACCCCTTTGGATGTTATACGGCGCGAGGACGCGCCTTCGGGGAGGGGGGAGGTACTGTCACAATTCTATGTGTTTAGTTATCTTTTGTGATCTTGTTTTCCCCTGTCTTGTGTGATTTTTGGTTTAGTTTTCCCACTCCTCGTTTGTGTTCAGTTTTATCACCTGTGTTCTGTTAATTATTCAATTATTCCTTGTGTATTTAAACCCTGTGTTTTCCCTCAGTGTTTGTCGATCGTCGTCAATGTATGGTTGTGTGTTAACCCTGAAGTCCTGGAGTTCTGTTCTTTTGTTCTCATTTGTTTTTGGATGTTTTAAGTTTGTTTAATAAATATATTATATTGAAGCCCTTGTCCTCGTCTTCAGCTACCTGCAGCAACCCTGACAGAACGATCGACTTAAAACAGAAGATGAGCCAGAGGAGACGTAACCAGAGGAGAGAGGTGAACCCTATTCACACACCAATCCTCTTTCAAGGCGAAAGCTCCCTGGAAGAATATGCAAGAGTTTATATGGACCTGTATGATGATGTGAGATGGGATGAGGAGGAATTGACGCAAAGTTTCTGGGGTGGATTAAAAGACCCTCTCGCCCAGATAATTTTGGTGAAGGACCTACAAATGTCCTTCTTGGAGTTTGTGGATCACACGCTGTGGGCGTGTGGATCCAACTACCACGTGGAAGATCTCCCACTCCAGCCAGTTCCAAGTCTGGTATGCCCTGAGCCCGTCATCAATCCACCAGTGCCCATCACATGCCCGCCAGAGCCTGAGCCCGTCGCCTGCCCGCCAGAGCCTGAGCCCGTCGCCTGCCCGCCAGAGCCTGAGCCCGTCGCCTGCCCGCCAGAGCCTGAGCCCGTCGCCTGCCCGCCAGAGCCAGAGCCCGTCGACCCAGCGCCAGAGCCAGAGCCCGTCGACCCAGCGCCAGAGCCAGAGCCCGTTGACCCAGCGCCAGAGCCAGAGCCCGTTGACCCAGCGCCAGAGCCAGAGCCCGTTGACCCAGTGCCAGAGCCAGAGCCCGTTGACCCAGCGCCAGAGCCAGAGCCCGTTGACCCAGCGCCAGCGCCAGAGCCAGAGCCCGTTGACCCAGCGCCAGAGCCAGAGCCCGTTGACCCAGCGCCAGAGCCAGAGCCCGTTGACCCAGCACCAGAGCCAGAGCCCGTTGACCCAGCACCAGAGCCAGAGCCCGTTGACCCAGCGCCAGAGCCAGAGCCCGTTGACCCAGAGCCAGAGCCCGTTGACCCAGCGCCAGAGCCAGAGCCCGTTGACCCAGCGCTAGCGCCAGAGCCAGAGCCAGAGCCCGTTGACCCAGCGCCAGAGCCAGAGCCCGTTGACCCAGCGCCAGAGCCCGTTGACCCAGCGCCAGAGCCCGTTGACCCAGACCCCGTTGACCCAGCGCCCGTTGATGTCAAGTCTGTTTCCGTTCCTGAACCTGTCCTTCTCCCCAAGAAAATTTGGGGGGGGGGGGGCTATACGCCTTCGCCGTGGCCGGCCAAAGATCCATGGAGACCTGAAAAAATAACACCGCCATGGCCACCCGAAGGGTCCTCACCGCCATGGCCACCCGAAGGGTCTTCACCACCACGGCCGCCTGAAGGGTCTTCACCGCCGTGGCCACCTGAAGAGCCTGCACCGCCATGGCCACCCGAAGGGTCTTCACCACCACGGCCGCCTGAAGGGTCTTCACCGCCGTGGCCACCCGAAGGGTCTTCACCGCCGTGGCCACCCGAAGGGTCCTCACCGCCGTGGCCACCCGAAGGGTCCTCACCGCCGTGGCCACCAGAAGGGTCCTCACCGCCGTGGCCATCCGAAAGGACTGCTCCGCCCTGGCCACGCCCACAGCCTGCTCCGCCCTGGCCACCCCCACAGCCTGCACCGTTGTGGCCACGCCCACAGCCTGCACCGTTGTGGCCACGCCCACAGCCTGCACCGTCGTGGCCACGCCCACAGCCTGCACCGTCGTGGCCACGCCCACAGCCTGCACCGCCGTGGCCACGCCCACAGCCTGCTCCGCCCTGGAGGCTTCCTGGACCTGCACCATGCCCTCGTCAGCCTCCAGGGCGCCCACCCTCCCACCCCTTTGGATGTTATACGGCGCGAGGACGCGCCTTCGGGGAGGGGGGAGGTACTGTCACGATTCTATGTGTTTAGTTATCTTTTGTGATCTTGTTTTCCCCTGTCTTGTGTGATTTTTGGTTTAGTTTTCCCGCTCCTCGTTTGTGTTCAGTTTTATCACCTGTGTTCTGTTAATTATTCAATTATTCCTTGTGTATTTAAACCCTGTGTTTTCCCTCAGTGTTTGTCGATCGTCGTCAATGTATGGTTGTGTGTTAACCCTGAAGTCCTGGAGTTCTGTTCTTTTGTTCTCATTTGTTTTTGGATGTTTTTAGTTTGTTTAATAAATATATTATATTGAAGCCCTTGTCCTCGTCTTCAGCTACCTGCAGCAACCCTGACAGCTGGGCTTACTTGGTTGCTTTTTAATAAAATTTTTTTATAAATATATTTATAAATTTTTAAATATAACTTTGGAAACTTTGGAAAAGGTACGATCACCTCTATTTTTTAATCTTGTCCTGGGAACTTGCAATAGTCCAGAGTTAGCAGATCTAAGTGACCTTGACTGAACGTAGGGGTGTAGCAAATCTGTTAAATACTGTGGTGTCTCATTACGAATGGATATAAAAACAAACAATAGAATTTTGAAATCAATTCTATATTTGATCGGCAGCCAATGTAGTGTGATCAAGACTGGCGTGACAGAATCATATTTACGTTTTATACCATATTTACAAATTGGATCATTGAATGTCAGCTGCAAATACATTGGTTAATAAAGTGAGATTAAATACATAAAGTATATTTTTGTTCTTTAACTAATTTAATTATTACAGGTTTGCATAATCGTTTTTCTAGTTTCTTGAAAAGTCATCTAATTATGTAAGTCACGTTACTTGTAATGTGTTTCCCCAAATACTGCTTTTTATTTTTCAGTTATTTAGACAAAATAGTATAGAATTTAAGGTAACACTTTAGTTTAGGGTGCAATTCTGACTATTAACTAGTTGCTTATATTATATATACTACTAGGATATTGGCTGTTTATTAGTACTTGTAAAGCACATATTAATGCCTTATTCAGCATGACCACATTCTACATCCCTTAATCCAACCCAATACCTAAAATCAACAACTACCTTACTAACAATTAATAAGCAGTAATTAAGAGTTTATTGAGGCAAAAAAAAATCATAGTTACCGGTAATAGTTGGTTAATAGTGAGAATTGGACCCTAATCTGAAGTGTGACCAAATTTAATTTTCAGTCATTTTTTGGTAGATAGCTTATTGCTATCGGTCAAACTCTTATTATTTGTGTGACCATACCTCTGATGTTAGCAAAATGTATGTTTTTCAAAGCCTTACTGTATATATTATCTAGCTGTCTGAACAATGCACTCTTAGTGGCATTGTTTTTTCCCCTGCAGAACAGAACAGACCTGCAAAACATTTTTGGGCTGTTGCCCACCATTTGAAAAAAATCCCTAACAGGATTAAAATAGAATATTGTGCCTGTTGCTCATCCTTACAAGCTATTTTAAGTTCCCATAAATCCTAAACTGTCTTTTGTTAATTTGATTTATTAGCATTAACAACTCTCTAACTCATAAACAATTCTCAAATGTATCTCAGTGCACAGGTCTTCTTACAATCGTTCTTATGGTTTGATTCACAGTTTCCCCACTGTATTCATCCACTGAAGAGATTATCGAGATGCTGGTCTGTTTAGTGCACATGCATTGATTTTCAGAAGTCTCTAAAATCAATGCATGCGCAGTAAATCTACCACCATCTAATATATTCCTCACATCTTTCTCTCAGATACTTGAGACTAATTACATTGAGAGGTTATCAGAAGATCCTGTTATCCAGGAGGTCATCATTAAACACTGCTGTCCGCTGGCTGCTTGCAAACAGAAGGGTTGGACCTAGAAGATGTGGAAAACAACCAGACAGATTCCCACAATCCTCTGTTTTGTTCTGCTTCTTGTCCTGACAGAAAAGAGACCACTCTCTGTCACTCACAATCAGCAGGGTGGCGGAAATGAGAAGCCTTCAGTTTTTCAATCCTCTTTCTTAAACACTCCATAAACATCAAAAGAGTTGTGTTTTGTGGCTTTTAGTTCATCCTTAAGCTTTGAGACCATCTAAATGTTAGTGACAAAATATATTTGAGCAGCCTCTGAATAACATTAACAACTATCAAATAATACTTCATGGCCATGACTTCTAACTTTAAGTTTTCTGCATAAGCATCATATTGTTATTAAGAACCTAACAACAAACTAACCACAGACGATGAGTCACACAAAATTGTTTCTCGGACTTCTTGTCTGTTGAGATTTCTGGCTAGACTGAATTCACAGAGGATATCAAAGTAGAAACAAATGCGTTTTGTTAGTATGAGGAGTAGAAGAAAATCTGTGGTTGGTTGTTTTGCAGGCATTAAAACAAATAATTAATTTATTATGAAAGTCTTACCTTGATTTCGGTTTGCGACTCCAAGTGAAGAAGCATTTGGCCGAACTTGATGAAATGAAAAATAAGAATAAGTTTATTTCTAATTTAAACTATTTACAGTTATTCAGTATTATTTAATTATATAGTGCTCACAGCTAGCTTTCAGTTACTTCTGTCCATTTTATCAACAGACCTTCAATTAGGATCTTTGAGTATTTTTCTTTTATACATTTTAAAGTATCTTTATTGATTTGAAATACAAATGATGTTTATTACACCATTACGAGTGCATAACTTACCAGAGGTGCCAAGATTGTTTGGGATACCTGGGGAAGAAGAAAGAACTCAGGTTAGCATCACTTATGTAAATTACAGAAGCTTTTTACAGTAAATGAGTCAGATAAAAATGTTTAAAATGTGATGCATCACGGCTTCATAAATAAGAGTATATATAGGAGTATATTTTTTTTTCATTTTTTAAAGTGGAACTCTTTTACGCATACAAATGCAAATCTAAACAAATTATGAAGAATATACCTGCATAAATTCCGTCTCTGAGAGAGAGTGAAAAATATGTAGCCTATCATATCATAAATTATTCATTAATTAGTGGTGCTATTAGTTAGCACATTTTATTAAACGATTTGGCTTTCCTATCCATCAGATTCTTTTTTTATATTATTATTTTCAAACATCAACTATTATGACAGGCCTGACATTTTAAACCATTGGACCTATACGTGCAGCTCTCCATTCAGTCTATAGGACACTGTTCAAAGAATAACAGCCCTGAATATCTCAGCATGCTAAGGCTGCAAAACCACAGACCACAGAGGTGGTTTACACTTTATGTATTCTCCAGTGTTTTCAGCACAATGCTTGACTAGCAACAGTCACTAACAGCTATTTCATCGCCACATTATGTTTGGCCCTCAAAAGATTTCAGACTCAGACATGGTTGAATTCTTGCGTACGGCTCTCACAGCACATCATAGGCCTCATTTACAGCGTTAGCGACTCAAGGCTAATTGGGAATTCTGCTCACCTGAGCTATGAATGACAAGTCTGGAAAACAGGAGAAGTGGACAGCTGGTAGAAGAGCTCAGTGTGCATTGATTAAACACACGCACATCTTATTTATCACAAAAGTACCAAAACACACATAATTCTTTGCTTCTTGAGCACCTGTTCTTCCCACATGGGACACAACAAGAGCACATCATTGAAAATCCGCCTCTGCACGGATAAGATCAAGATTTTAAGGTTCTGTTTGGTTAAAGCTGGCACACATGCATTATAAGTATTTCAGGCATTTTTTTGCTGTACTCTGGAGAATGCTGCTGTATGCAATGCTAATATAACATTTGTGCATAAATGAGTATGATCAATTCCACAAAACTATATTTTATGTGGTTTGACATTATCATTATCATTCTATTCATTTCTGCCATTGCTCGTGATGATGTGGCATCGAGAACCACTCATTATAATCAGAAAGTTATAGAAACTGCCACAGTCAGAGCTAGGTTGATTACTTTTTTCCCTGCATATTTGCTGTCCAAAATCTGGAAGATAAATTAAAAGTAAAGCATACACCATAGTTGATAAACATTATATTTAATAATCTCTCTCTCTCTCTCTCTCTCTCTCTCTCTCTCTCTCTCTCTCTCTCTCTCTCTCTCTCTCTCTCTCTCTCTCTCTCTCTCTCTCTCTCTCTCTCTCTCTCTCTCTCTCTCTCTCCTCTCTCTCTATATACTGTATATATATATATATATAAACTGATGAGTCAAAACATTATGATCAGTCATAGGTGAAGTGAACAAACATTGATCATCTCCCAACAAGCCCATTAAGGTCTGGGTAGATGATAAGCAAACAATCAGTTCTCATAATCAGTGTGTTGGATGCAGGAAAAATGGGAAAAAATAAAGATCTGGCAAGGCGACTGGGTCAGAGTATCTGAAATGGCAAGGTTTGTGGGTTGTTCCCAGTCAGCAGTGGTGAGAATTTACCAACAGTGTCCAAAGAAGGACAAACCACAAACCGGCAACAGGGTGTTTGGCGCCCAAGGCTCATCGATGCACGAGGGCAACGGAGGATTTCCCATCCGGTCCAAGCAGGCACAATTCACTGTGGCACAAGTCACACAAAATTTGAATGATGGTTATGGGAGGATTGCGTCACAACGAGTACCTGCCCGAACTGATAAAATAAAATAAAATTCTGCATCAAAATTTATAGGTAAGACAAGTCAAGTACTGTAGCTTGTTTAGGCATGGTTTGTAGGGAATTACAAACCTGCGCACATATTCAAACGCACATAACTATAGAATCAATTCTTAATGTGCATGTGAATGGCATCAGCGTTATCACAGGTTCAGTTTAAAGTCTGTTTAGAGAGAACGGCGTCGTCTTAGCGGCCCCTAATTTAATAACAAATGATCATTTCGACGGAAGTGAATCAATCAAAACTAACTTTAGCTGGAAATAACATTATTCAAGAACCGCTTTAAAACCAAACCAATCTCTGTTACGTTAAATTATATGTTTATCTCTGTAAAGCTGCTTTGAAACAATCTACGTTGTTAAAAGCGCTATATAAATGAGGATGACTTGACATGACAACACACAGTGCATCGCACTCTGCTTTTGGGGCCTAGTAGAGTTCGTGCTGCGGTGGGTCTGCACTGTTTTGGCAGCACGTAAAAGACCAATTAGGCAGGTGGTCATAATGTTTTGGCTCATCAGTGTATATTATAAAAAAAACACTGATGAATTTCTTTAAATATTATTTATTTTTAGTCTACTTCTTTAAATTTAGATACAACGTTCAAATTTAAATCAAATTCAGGAAGCAAACAGGAATTTAAAAGGCATTCTCATTTCTCATCTATAATGATTAGCAAATTAAATTTTGATGGTGCTAAAAATAAATGTTCACCCATTACCAAGTGTACCCTATAAATGGCCTTTTTTTATAGAGAGATCTCCTCTTCTCTGTCTGGCAGTAGGGTGCTGGTGTAAAGTCACAGCAGGACACTTTCTCTTTCACATGCAATGTTCCTTCCTAACTCTCTAAGCCATCCCACCAGACAAAGACATGCATTTCAATTTTTTCTGAATTATTAGACGTGTGGTCACATGCAGCTGTATATCTGCATGAGGAGGGTCCTGCCTATGAATCTTAACATGGAGATAAATTGCTTGTGTGATTACAGCAGAAGACTTGATGACAGATGAAAGCCATTACAGCTTAATTAAATTCTGCACTTTCATCAAATTTATCTTTATGCGAGAGCCATATGTTTCATAACCTCACATGTAATACGAGCTGCGTAGAAGTGGCGCGTTGCTGCGATCGTGATCATTTGCAGGGAAGGGGGACGATGCAACAGTCGAAGGCTATTGATTTAAAAAACCTGCAGGGGCAATAATGTTATTTTGATTTCATATGCAAGTCTGTTGCATTGTGAATTTCTTGCCAAAACAGGTGCTAATATTGCTTTTGATATAGGTGGTCCTTGGTTTCCTCTGTTGGGCACAGATGTGTCCTGGTATTGGGTTTTTAATAACTTGCTGTCAGTCTGAGCTTTGCCCCTGCATTATGAGGGCCTTTATAACAGGGGGAAAGGCTAGAATGATATTAAAGGCTTTCAAAAGCATGTGTACACACACACACACACACACACACACACACACACACACACACACACACACACACACACACACACACACACACACACACACACACACACACACACACACACACACACACACACACACACACACACACACACACACACACACACACACACACACACACACACACACACACACACACACACACACACACACAGAAAAGCACTTCAGGTGCACTAGATCTAATATAGCCATAAAAGATCATGCATGCATTGCTGCACAGTGTTGAGAATGCAAAAGAGAATAGTCATAAACCGAAATGTCGCAGCTACCTTCCACCTTATGATGCAGCATACCATAAAATGTCCTTTGCTTGTGACTGCATAAGTATATGGCTTGTGCTTGATGGTAGTGACTTAGTTTTGAGTGGACCTGCACTGAGGGGGCCAGAGGGTTCTCCTCCCACCATCTGGACAGTGCTGAGCCTCTCGCTGTCCCTGAGCTACAGTTACTGACTTCATTAGATTTATTAGGGCAATGAGCCCCCTGCCTTGGGCCGAGAACTCAACAGATGTGCCACCACTCAATGCCAAGATAGCTAAGAAGCTAAAGAAGAGTATGACTTCTAGCTCTCAATTTTCGGAAAAGCAACAAAAAGTTCCCAAATTAACATTTGAAAGTTTATACCAGAAGCTTTTTGTCTTAGGAGGCAAGGGAGGCAGTGCCTCCTCTAGAAAATAGATTTATATATTATATTACAGTGTTATTTATATTATTTTATTATATCATATTATTCTATTATATTAAACACTGCCTGGCTAAAAAAACAAGAGGCTGTTTGGATATAAATAGTCAAATGCTTAAGAGTCAATGGTTAGATCATTGGAGTGATTATTTTGTTTCTAGCATGTTATATGTCTGGCAACAGTTCTTCTAATCCCAATTGATGGAGTGTGTAGCTTTTCATTTCTTAAACAACCATGTAGGAAGACACATCATGGCCATGTTCCAGGATGACAATGTCAAGATTCATCAGGGTCAAACTGTAAAAGAATGGTTGGGAGGGAGCATGAAGAATCATTTTCACACATGAATTAGCACCTCTGCGTCCATGCCTTGAATTCATTGAAAGTCTTTGAGATGTGCTGGAGGAGTGCGTGACTCTTGCCAATACAAGATCTTGACCAAAAATGAATGCACCTCTTGATGGAAATAATATCAGAACATTTATTTCTATCAAGAGGTGCATACATTTTTGGTAAACATATTGTATTGACACCAGTTAGTTGTTGCTCTGCCTGAGCCACAAACTTCTGGGTCTTCAGCTGCGCTTTGTCCCTCAACCCCTTCGGCTCCGTCAGGCTCCGCCTTCCTTCCTAATCCGCCATGGTCTTCAGTCCCATTGGCTCCACCTCAGTCCTCTGGCACCCTGGTTCCCCCTCAGTGCCACTTGTTGTCGTTGGCCCTTCAGCTCCGCCTGGGTCTCTGCCAGCTCCTTCTCAGTCCACCTGATTTCGTCTGCCAAGTCTCCACCATGGCTTCTCCCTACCTTCACTCCGCTGTGGCCCTTCATCCTGGCTATGCTCTCTGGGTTCCCACCTGGCTCCTCCCACCAACATCTCCTCCTGCATCATACCCTTCATCAGCACCTTGTCCTCCTCCAAAGCCCCCTGCTCAATCAGACTCATTACAGCGCGAGGACGCACCTTTTTGGAGTGGGAGCTACTGTAATGGTCTCAGTCTGTTTCGTTTTCATACTGTTTACTATGCTGCTTTTTCTGAGTTCTGTTTGGTGGTTAGTTTCTCTTGTTTCTGATTGGATTACGTTCATCTGTTTTTCACTTAGTTTCCTTGTTATCTCTGTGTATTTATACCCATAGTTTCCTCTGTTCAGTGTTCCACGTTGTCTTAGTTTTACTTGGTTGTTGTTTATAGCTTTCCTGTCTTCCCCTGCGTTCCTTAAAGGTGCCATGTGTAATAATTGAGGTAAAAATATCCAAAAAATGAGCTACACGCATTAAAAGAATGAGAAGAAATAAGGGCGATGATGTCATTAAAAAAATGAAAAGTTATAGTGTTGCAGAGATATCAACCTAATTTAGCATTAGCATTACTAGCCCCGGCCCGACAGGTGTTGTAATACCAGTTTCGGCCATGGGAGGCGGTATGCGGGCAACATACATAACCACCAGCCAAACTGCAACACACGAATAACTCGCACTGCTTGTATCTCTTTAATCTCTAAAAATCTCCAAATGCTCCACGTGAAACTGCGGTCTTACTATCGTGTCAATTGATTTGATTAATATGCGTGAGGGAGAGAGAGCAGGACCGCTCTCGTGTTGTTTGAAGACGTGAGAGTGCGCGCGCGCGCGCGGCCAGGGCTCGCTCTCTCTGTCTCTCTCTGCTCGTAAAACGCGCCCTGTCAAGTGCAGCGGCAGCAGTCATTCTATTCTACATCCCTCACCGATCAAAATAGGCTTTGGCGGGACAAAGCGGACTATTTGACGGTTTTAGAAGATTAACAACCTGAAAATAAAAAACAGACTAGAGTAGGCCAACTTTCTGGAGGTATACTGCCCCCATCTGGTATGAAATATGTGGAGTATGAATTGATTTTTTGACATAGGGCACCTTTAAATATTGTGATTAAAGGCTTACTCTAGTAATTCTTCTGTGTCATGCGATTTGTGCAACCAAGTGAATAAAAAAAGATAACTGAATTAAAATAAAATAAAAATATATATAAAAAACTTATCTTGTTTCAGCAACTTGCAAATGAAACATTTCTCATTTTCGTTTAGTTTAACTTAAAGTACCAAAACACTGTAGTAATAAAATATGTTATAAAACACTGATTTCAGAAGCCCACCATATGCTACTGGTTTATACACATGCAGCCTACGGGCTTATTGTTGGTCTTTTTTTGTTGCTGTTGTTGCTCTGAAAGTAAAATGTCATTTGGAACAGGACTGAAAAGGTCACGTTTTGGTGCTTGATGGAGCACTATGCTTTCCCATGAGTCATGTCGAGAGAGAGATGGCAGGATGTACTCACAGATATTGGCAGTACCCTTGGGGATGGGCAGGTAGGAGCCCATGCTCCAGGCTCGGCCCTGGAAGTGTCTCTTGCAGCGTGCACAATCCGGCCCCGTGGTGTTGTGTTCACACTCGCAGCCCAGCTTCCCTTTGTCAAAAACACAGCTGTTGGCATGGAGATTGCACTTGCACCTAGCAGAATGAAGAACAAAACATCATAATAAACGGAAAATGTCAGCCCAGGCTACCGTTTCTATGTTGGTGGCATGAACAAAGAACCAGGCACAACGTTTGACGTCTTATACAAATCGTAATATTAATTTCTTTGCGATGGGTTTGGAGCCTCTTAGTGGCATATCCATTACAAACTCCAACCTTTAACGTAGGCTTCCCATGATGCTGCGGAAGAGAGCTTCATTATGCCGTTAAAAACAGAGCTCATTTGACTGTGCCCCTGCGGAGATACTGAATAGAAGCGTGGGTCACATCTGTGACACAAAAGCAGAATGAAAGCCTCTCAGTGGTTGGGCTTTAACATTGGAAAAGGGAAAGAATAAAAGAAGTGGAAAGTCTATCGACACTAACAGCACCTCTTCAAAGTTCCTCTGATGTCTGCTGGGAAAAAGATTTTGACAAAGAGTCACTGTTGTTTCAGAGTGTTTAGAGAGCATTAAATGTAGGAGGAAATCAGGCTCTCTGAAGGTTGGAGTTTATGTCAAAACAAGGATGCCTTCCAATAATTTTTATTTTATATGAAGACGTGTATGTGTAGTTATTTATCCTAAATTCCTAGTTAAAACAAAGAGAGCTTCAGAGACACTCTGCGATTGCGGATGATTATCTGAGCTGCCACTCGAGATGAGTGGTCTCAATTTCCATATCTACTCTAAATATAATTTGCAGTCATTGATTTTGCCAGGAGACAAAAGGTTACAACCGTGTTGTGTACTTCTGACCTCCGCCTCCCTGTGTGATGGGCAGCGGTTAATGAGATCATTGAGCATTCTGGATATGCTACACCTCTCTGGAGGCTTTGTGTTCGGTATGATATCAAGGCGGTATTTGTTTTTCTGCAGTGCGTTCAAAGGAGGACTTTTGCTCTTCTGAGAACCGCGGCGGCGAGGATATGTTGCTACCTCCTGCTGTGAACTCGAGACAGACGTGTTACAGAAATACATCCATACCAATTGACTTTCTACTTTTCATGACATTACATATTAATGATTAATAACTGCGGGAAAACAACAGAAAAATACTCTAATTTCAGCTTTCATGATGGTCTATTAACGTCAAATGGAGCTACAGTAAATGCTTTTGTCTGCATTGACTTTGATGGACCCGTTAAATGTTGTTAATTTAGATTATTATTATTTTGTGTAAAATAAAGCATTCCGTATTATGTAATGAACTTCTGTTTTGGCATTGATATGAATAGGCTATACTTTCCAATTTTGCCATTACGGAAGTGCACTGATTCATTGGCTCTCTGGAGTATCATAAAAGGTAGTCAATTAAATATCTTCCATATCTCTAATCTGTGGATGTATCTAACTGCCCTTCATCTAGATAGTAAAATTCCCTAAAGTGGTGTGCTTTGAGATCTGACCCTCGGGTTAATTAAAAACCAGCCGAAACTGGATCATCAAGCCGATGTCACGAAGTTCAGTGTATCCGCGGCGCAGCGGCAAGGGATGTGATGCTTTTGCCGTTGGCATTGTCATATTGAAATTGGAGGGACCGTTGAATATCACTCTGCGGGTGCCGCTGGGAAAACGCCTGGCACGGCAACCGTTTGTGCTGGCAGAAAGATGAAATCCATTTAATAATTCTTTATTGGCCTTTTTTCTTCTATCTCTCCCAGAGTGGGCTTTGGCCATTATCTAAGAGTGGCACCACTCAGTGACTCATTTAACTCCACTCTCCTC
>CM070823.1:24876316-24892013 GCA_036326025.1 Chrosomus eos | reverse complement strand
TTAGTCTTCTTGGCCTCTTTAATTTATTTTTTTTTTTAAAACTGCATGTTCAATTTGACCTGAAAGTATAGTCTACATTGAAATAAAATTAACATAATCCTTGATATTTTTAACAGAGACAAGAAGATGTAAAAGTATATATCTATCTATCTATCTATCTATCTATCTATCTATCTATCTATCTATCTATCTATCTATCTATCTATCTATCTATCTGCTACTGCTTCAAAATGTAGCACCTAAAATATTGATATAGACAGTGTGAGGACGCATCTGTTCTGCATGAATGAATTTGACTGTGTTGTAAGAACGTAAGAACTGGGCTACTGTGATTAAAGTGAATAATGGTTGGTGACATACAGCCACTCATGCTCACTGCATATTCACACAGGCGTTCAGAGCAACGCGTTTCTCATCATATAGATGTAGATCCAATACAATTAATCTTTTCAGCAATATTTACGGATGAAATTATTACCATTATAATAAGCACGTTAGAGATGAGCGCCATTATTTGTCCCTCCCAGTCCCATCGTGCTACTGTGCTCTCGTCATCAGTGACGCAGCATAGTTAAGCGCGCGCTCTTCGGTACATCTCGTTAACGGCGGTTCTTTGGACAGATAATCACTCTTTTTTTAAGAAGAGAGATGATGTTCACGATCTTAAACAGACAAAGGAAAGCGGTAAGACGTTTTTTTCATGTTGTGTTTTAAAATTAAAGCGTTTTTGTTGTTTATGGGAAGGATAAAGTAATGTTAAAGTTAGTCGAGCTTGTGAACCGACTAGAAAAATCCTGTTTGTGTTGTTTGAGGAAAAGCCACTTTTAGTAGCTATCTGTTTGCTGTTTTAACTGAACGTTTGCCCGAGAGCTTGAATTTGGGTGAGGAATATCCTTAAAATATTCACTTTTACTTATGAAAAGCTGTTGTTTTTGTGAATGGTTCAGTGTACGCTACAAAAGACTCGGCTTATGCGTGGTATTTTACTGACTGGACCTCACAGATCAGAATCATAGCACTTTAACTGACCGTTTAAACATGGTGCACGACCAGTTTAACACCATGTTATGTCCGATTATGTCCGATTTCTAACACAGTTAAAGGTATATTTCACTCAAAGATGAAAATGACAGATGTTAGGCAGACTGTTATTGGCCGACAACCTCAGTCACCATTCACTTCCGTTGAATTGCAAAATTGAATGGTGACTGAGGCTTTCTTTCTGCCTAACAATCGTAATGCTATACGGTAACGTTACCTCAATACGTATAAAGTATATTGTCTTTGTCCTATCACTCGCCACCTTGCTCTAGACCTGTAATATGATGTTTATTTATATTGTACCTGTTTTGAATAAAAGGTTATGAGAGGTCACGTGTGTTTGTTTCGGCGGTACTGGTTTAATCTAGAAAGCTCAGTTCCTCCTCGCGCTCCGGTCGCGTGTCTCTCGCGCCTTGAACAAACATTAAACCCGGAAATATGAAAAACACTGAGCACATTGTCAGTTTTTCTCTTCTAGATCGTTTTTGTTCATGAACATTAAATGGAATGTATTATGTTTAGAATGTATTAGGTCTTAAATATCCGTTTTGTTTTCTAAATAATTGTTGAAGTCGTTTAGCCTACAATTACACCGTTTTAAAAGCATTAATATGACCCGAGAATAAAAAAAAATAGTTAAAACACTAATATTGTAATACTACCTTTTAAAGTAAGTTTCTTATTTTAATATTTTCAATTGTTCCTGTGATGGCAAAGCTGTATTTTTAGCATGATTACTCCAGTTTTGTGTCACATGATCCTTCAGAAATCATTCTAATATGCTGATTTGGTGCTCAAGAATCATTTCTTCTTATTAGCTGTTGTCATGGTTGAATTCCGTGTGTTTCTCTTTCACTTCTTTAGGTGATCATCATGCATAATCAAGGTTGTAGAGCTTGTATTCTTTAACCCGCTGAGTGACATCAGACACGATTGGTGCAGCCACTGTTTCTTCTCTGTTGAAAGGTCTACTAAAGTGCCTTAGAGCAAGACTGTTCTCCTGTTACATCTGTTTGGTAGGTGTGTCTCTTCACCAGACCTACATGGAATCTGTTCCACAGACGGTTTTCTGTTAAGGACATCTGCAGAATTTCAGGATGCTTTCACACTAGCACTTTTGGTGACTGGCACACTACAAACAGAGAGAATGTAGATAATTAAAGTAATTTTATTTCTGCTCACCTTTAGCAGAAATGGACTCCCGGGTTCTTTTGTAGTACATTCGATAGATGGATGCAAGTGGCATTGTGTATGCTGCATTTTGGCACCTTCTCCGGTGTCATTACGAAGCAACAGTAGTTAACAGCTGCTGCTTTGATGCAATTGCACCATGGTTTAGAGTCGGACCCAAATAATATAATGTGAACACAATCCAGTGGGGGAGGGGGAGCAATTGAATTCTTGTTTGGACCAGGCAATTGAACCAAGTGTGAAAGCACCATTTTCACATCCCCCACTCCTTACATATTCATATATTAAGTATTTAGCTACTTTTAATGTTGCTCTCAGCTTCCAATACAATTGTAGTACTCTAAGCTCAGTTTAATGCATATCCTATTTAAATCCATTACGCAGATATCCCCACATAGTCATTGCAGAAAATGTGGTACAAAATGGCACAGATTTCATGTGGGCCTTCTCACATATTTGTAAATTTTAAAAGAGCAGTTCTCATTTTGCTGTTTGCCTCCATCCACCTTGACTTTGATAGATTCATCAAAATGACTCCCAACGGAAATTTAATATTTGAAGATGAGAGTTTCCTTGATTCCACTGTGGCCAAGATGAATGCTTTGCGTAAAAGCGGACAGTTTTGTGATGTAAGACTGTTGGTAAGACCCTCTTTGTTTCAGGAAAAATAAACATGCCTTGTGATACTGTACACATGAATACATGTATGCTGTACACTACCGTTCAAAAGTTTGGGATCAGTAAGATTTTGTTTTCAAATGAACTTCACGAGGCTGCATTTATTTGATCAAAACTCCAGTAAAAACAGTTATATTGTAAAATATTACAATTTTAATATATAGCCCATTTTAAAATGTAATGTATTCCTGTGACTGCAAAACTGAATTTTCAGCATCCTTACTCCAGTCTTGAGTGTCACATGATCCTACAGAAATCATTCTAATATACTGATTTGCTGCTCAAGAAACATTTCTCAATGTTTAAAAGTTGTGCAACAATATTTTTTTTGTGGAAACTGTTATAATAAATTGTCAGGATTCTTTAATGAATATAAAGTTCAAAAGAACAGTATGTATTTGACCTGTGTATCTATTGTAACATTTTGAATGTCTTTACTGTCACTTTTGATGTTTCTGGATAACTTTATTTTATTTTTGCTTAAAATGGAGAGCTAAATAGACAACAAATAACATTGGCAAGATGTTAATTGCTGCAGTCTATTTTAAAAGAAAATTAAAAAAAATTCGCCTACTTATACTACGACCTAAAAGTATGTACTCTTTGTGTGAAGAAAAAGTACATGCTTTTGAGTGTGTAGCAAAAGCTAGGCAAGCTTTGGGACGTACTACTTCGTCATCTTTAACGGACAGATCTGTGGCGTGCGTTGTGCATCATGTCGCCGTAAACTGCCCTGTCAATCATCTTGTCACAGTTAAAATCCTCCATTCAATCTAATTTAATTTCCTACCGTTTCGGAGAGCACGTTCCTCTGCCAGTCGTGGGTCTTTCATGTGGAGACTCTCCTCATGTGTTTGCAATTTGAATATAATGATGCATTTAAAAGGTAATGGCTAAACGTATCTTTAAAAAAGTTCACAATGCTGCTGCGGATATAATGTAGACAACGTTGAAACCTCTGTACATAACCGCCGGACTCGCGCGTCCTCCATGTCTGTAGTTTTTTAACACTTTTCACTCGTGTTTGTAGTTCTAACCGAATCCTCGTCCAACGTGCAATGGGTTGTGGGCAATATTAGCCGTGCGCATCGATCTGCATATAGTAGACCATCTGGGTATCTTTGGAACACTCATTTCAACATGCTACGATTTGGGACGTACTAATTCAATTTTCTAATACAATTTGGATGGATAGTATGCGAATTGGGACTGGGCCTTAACTTGTTTCAATTCTGGATGAATCAGCATTTTTGAACAAATCTCTTGAATGAACAATTCAATGACAAATTAATTGTCTCCACCTACTGGTGTAACGATCTAATCTTATTTTTACCGCTACCGCAGACCAGTGTTTATACCAAGCTATACACTTTTATCCCAGTATTTCTTTGATAATATTGTAACGGAGAAAAAATAATACTGTGTGTGTGGTTGAAAAGTTTGTGAAACTGTTTCATACCATGACAATGGCTCTCTGTCTCAGCGGCAGCGCCAACGCAGATTTGAATGTTTGTTAAAAGTTTAATAGACCTAGTTTTAATCAAGATCACAACAATTAATTATGCAGCTCTAATTGAATGCATCCTCATTGAATAAATATTAATTTCTTTCAAAAAGTATCTTACTGACCCCAAACTTTTGTATACGGCCTGGTTTTGTATTTTGTACCCACTCATAACATTCTTTATAATGGTGGTGGTTCTACAGGTCTGTGGACATGAGCTTATGGCCCATAAAGCTGTGCTGGCCTGCTGCAGTCCTTGCCTCTTTGAAATCTTCAATGCTGACTCTGAGCCACAGGGTGGGATTTCACTGGTTAAATTTGATGACCTCAACCCTGATGCTGTGGAGATCTTGCTGAACTATGCCTACACAGCGCAGTACATATATTCACTTTACATTTAAACTTTTTATTACACATTTATAATGTCAAGGACATACAGGTATCATATATCCCTGTATTCCCCTGTTGACAGACTGAAGGCAGATAAAGATCTGGTTAGAGATGTGTATTCTGCAGCAAAGAAGCTCAAATTGGAGAGGGTCAGACAGGTATGTACAGGCATTTACATGGTCAGAATTATCGAATGTATAGTCTACATTTCGGTTCCTTGATACCCTGACTCCTATTTTGCAGATCTGTGGAGACTACCTGCTATCAAAAATGGACTCCCAAAGTGCCATTTCATACCGCAATTTTGCTAGTAGCATGGCTGATGGGCGGCTTCTGGGCAAGATTGATGGCTATATCCAGGACCATCTTCAGGAGATCTCAGAACAGGATGATTTCCTTAAACTTCCTCGACTGAAAGTATGTCTATCTATCTAAAATTGGTTACTAGTTACTACTAAATTTTGCATTTACTTTTTTTTTTTTTTTAATTATAATTCCATTCATAACTGTGTCTATATAGCTGGAAGTGATGCTAGAGGATAACCTGAACTTGCCTGGCAATGGCAAACTGTACTCAAAGGTGATAAGCTGGGTGCAGCGCAGCCTGTGGAAGAATGGATATCCCCTGGAGAAACTAATGGAAGAGGTCAGTATTATGGCTTTATATGTACCCTTTCCTTTCGCTTTGCTCATGTCTCCTGAATTTATGTTCAAAGGTTGACTCGGGTTCCCCCCTTGCCCTGTCCCCAAAGTTTTGCCCTTAACCTTGTAAATTTTGCAGTACGTGCTCCTCAAAATACTGAAAAACTGAACGGTTTTCCAGGTGAGCCGAACAAACTATGTTCAGTCTGATCTTCCCCCTTCGCTTTTGTTCCCTTGACTGTATAGACTTTGTGACTTAACATTTTCTCCCCAACAGGGCTTTTTGAACTATTATTAATTTGATTCTAATTGCTGGTCCTCCCCATTGATCTCCCCATATCTCCTGTAGGTTTAGTATACACACCAACAGCAGATTTGTCCAGCCCTGAAGAAGAATGCAAGATCCCAACCATCAGTGGTACTAAGTCAACCTACCTAAAGCCATGTGCTCCCATCTGTGCAGTGTTCCTGGGAGCGTTGCAGCTTTTTTTCCAATCCCACTGTGCAGTGATCATTTGTTTAGATAGCTCTTTGACCCAAAGTGAATTAACTTAGTGTAGGAACGATCTCTCCTTCCAGCAATTTCCACAATCACAGTGACCGCAGACATGCGAAAGGTCATTGCTCCCTCAAGGTCCAGGCAGCACAGTTATCAAGGGCCTCCCTCATAGCAGCTGACTCTACTGCTTCAAGGAACAAGGCAGAACATTGCTTTGTTCTTGTTATGGAAACACCCACATGGGCCTTGTTGGTGTTTTGTTGTTGCAGGTGCAAACGCTGTACTACTCAGCAGATCACAAATTACACGATGGGAGCCTGCTTGAGGGGCATGCAGAGGTCTGCAGCTCTGAGGATGACCACATCCAGTTTGTGCAGGTACATGACTGGTTTTCAGTCCTCCCCTTCCAGTGCGCTGCCTTCTCTGCTGTAAAATAGCATGGCTGCCATTTGATCATGTTTCAGGTGGTTTGCACTAAAAGGCAGACCAGTAAACCACCATCTGTCTTAGCTGTGTTTGCACTGTGGAAGACCCCTTAAATGGTGGTATTGGCACTGGACGGAATGGGTTTAAGCTTTGGCCCCAAGTCTGTATGCATGCAGTAGAGGTAGGGGGTGAAGTTTGGGCAGGTTTAGAGCTGCCTGGTTTGGTTTTGCAGAAGAAGCCTCCTCGAGAGAGAGACGAGATGCTCTCTGGCGCGTCTGGCAGCCTCTCTCCCTCCATCAGCCAGTTCAACAAGCACGAATGGAAGTACATTGCATCAGAGAAGACCACCAGTAAGTCTATAGTGCTTCACCTATCTCTTTTCTTAAACTTTCATTCCTAGATCAGGAAATTAAGGTAAGCATGGTTAAAGTGATGATTTCTGTAGTGGAATTTTTCCAGTTTGTGAATTTAATTTTTCTAAAAAAAATTTTTTAAAATCTGTATCTACTAGAAAAATCCTATATTTTAGTGAGAACCCAGTTTTTAGTGTTTAAATTAACTAGATGTCTTTTGCAGGCAATGCATACCTGTGTCTGGCTGTTCTGAGAGGCATACTGTGTGTGATCTCCCTGCATGGCCGCACTAGTCCTCATACTTCCCCATCTGCTACACCATGTGTGCTGAAGAGCCCAAGCTTTGAGACTCAACCAGAAGATCTGCAGGAGAAGCTTTTAAAGCCCATGCATTACGCTCGATCAGGCCTGGGTACTGCTGAACTGGACCGCAAGCTCATTGCTGCAGGTATGCATGCCCAAAGAATGAAGTAATCCTTAGTCACCCTGTAGTCAATAAGTGTATCGCCAAAACTCATTGTTTGATCATCAAAATTAAAAGGTTTTTCCTGTGAGAAATGTCTTCACACACTGGGGGTCTTTAAAGGAAACAATACAACTTACCTCAATTAAGTTACATTTAGCTTCCAGTAAGAGTGTATTATTTCTCAGCTCCCTTCAACATGCTTTTAAGCATTTATAATTTTACATATTTAAATCTATTTTATTTTTTTTCTCTTTATTATCAAAGCAGAACATGCACGGATGTCATGTGGGCTATATAATGTTCATGCAAATGTTGTAAAACAAACATTCAGAGTGTTGATAGTGGTGGAGCTGGAGGAGAACAAAAACAAAAAAACACATAGCAGCATGATGCAACAAATTGTCATAGATGGAAACAGGAGCAGGTCACAGGTTTGTGAAGATGTGATGTACATATTATCTGTCCAGGTGGCTACAACAGAGAAGAGTGCTTGAGGACAGTGGAGTGTTATGACCCAAAGAAGGACTGCTGGACTTTCATTGCTCCCATGCGCACTCCACGGGCTCGCTTCCAGATGGCTGTGCTAATGGTAAAGACAGTGCATGGTTTCCAATCCTAAAGTAGCATTACTGGAGCTGCCATTAGAGCTGAATGAATGTTTATTCTCTCAGGGTGAGCTGTATGTGATGGGTGGCTCCAACGGTCATTCAGATGAGCTGAGCTGTGGAGAGATGTACAACCCCAAGGCTGACGAGTGGATTCAAGTTCCTGAGCTCCGCACCAACCGTTGCAATGCAGGTATGCATCACTTTCTGCTGGACAATACAGTGAATATTTGTAATGGATTTGAATGAGCTTTTTGTTCGTCCTAAAGACCATGTGATTATACTACTTTGTCTGATTGAAACCTCTGTATCTAAAATTATGTAAGAGTTGGAAAATGTACACTACAATTCAAAAGTCTTAAAATGTTTTTGAAAGAAGTCTGTTATGCTCATAAATGTTAAAAAAGAGTAAAAAAATATTTTCAGCGTCATTACTCTAGCAATCATTTTAACATGCAGATTTGTTGCTCAAGAAACTTTTCCTAATATCAGTGACAGTGTTGAAATCGGTTTCAACATTTATTTGAAATAGAAATCTTTTGTAACATAATGCGTCACTTTAGATCAATTTAATGAAAAAAAAAAAAAAACTTGGTGACCCTACGTTTTTGAAGAATGTACCGAGTTTGATTCATTTCTTTGACCAAGTTCAAAATGTCAGTTTCAGTGAATCATCAAAACTGATTTGTTTGCCTTATCATTTTGTCTCCACACATATTACTGTACTTTGTTACAGTGTTATATTATAGTAATAAAAAACATTTAATACTATGCGCTGTTCATTATTAAAAACAGGAGAAACATAATTTAAATAGATTGTATATTTTCTTAAGACTAGAATAAAATCGTCATTTTAAACTACAATATAGTCAGTACTAGTAGGGACATATCAAACAGGAGGTGTTCTGATTAAGGGGTAAATAATAATCGCTTTTCTTGTTTCTTCTCAGGTGTGTGTTCCTTGCAAAACAAGCTTTTTGTGGTGGGTGGATCTGATCCCTGTGGCCGCAAGGGCTTGAAGAATTGTGACTCCTTTGACCCAGTGACAAAAATGTGGACCAGCTGTGCACCCCTTAACATAAGTATGTCAATTCACTTTTATGCTCTGAAATGACTTGTATTGTACAAACCTGAATGTGTGGTTCACTGTGCATTGTCTCTCTTCTGTTTAGGGAGGCACCAGGCGGCAGTGTGTGAGCTGAATGGATTTGTGTACGTGATTGGTGGCGCTGAGTCCTGGAACTGCTTAAACTCAGTCGAGCGCTACAACCCAGAAAACAACACGTGGACCCTTGTGACCTCCATGAACTTGGCCCGTCGTGGAGCTGGTGTGGCTGTGTATGAAGGTAAATGGAGACAAAATAGGTGTATAGATTTCCATCTAGTCCAGCATGGTTATAAAGTCCACTGGTAGGAAAATGACTTAAGCTTGTAAAATTCAGGACTTTTCTTCATTTCTTCATCAAATTATTTCCAACTGCTTCCAGGGAAGCTCTTTGTGGTTGGAGGATTTGACGGCTCTCACGCTCTACGCTGTGTGGAGGTCTATGACCCAGCCAATAACGAGTGGAGAATGTTAGGCAGCATGATGTCAGCACGAAGCAACGCAGGGCTGGCCGTGTTGAACGGTGTGCTCTGTGCTGTCGGGGGCTTTGATGGCAATGAGTTTCTCAACACCATGGAGGTGTATGACCCAGAGAAGAATGAGTGGAGCCCGTTTCTAGAGGCATTAGCTAAGAACTGAAGGGTGTCAGGATCCCATCCTCAATCTGACACATTATGTGATGTGATTGTATTTGACTGATGTTCATCTGTTTGTTTAGGTGCTGAGGAGAGAACTCTGATAGATGCTCATATAGGGTTGCCAAAAGCAACATAAAGCCTTTGCATATTGCATAATTACTATGTAAATAAATTTCTTTCCTCTTTTTTTAAATTTTTGATTTGTTGTTTCACTTTCAAAGCCAGTACCTGGAGTAATATGGAGACGGTCAAGTTAATGTCATGAGAACAGGTTTATTAGATTGTTATAATATGAACTGTGACAAAGGTTCACAACTTGCTGCGGTCAGACGCAGTGCTTATGAGTGATTTGATGATTATGATTATTGATGATGGCCTTGCTTATTGAAGATACAATCTATATATGTATAGTTGGAAAGTCTTAGACCACAGAATACTTAGCTAAAGCTTATCTTAAATGGAGCCACAATACTTCAGTGGAATTGTATCTTTTGCCTTTTTATAGCATTTTTATACAACTTATCTAAGTGTCTAATATATAATACTGACAAGCATACATTCACTTATGAATGAATCTGTGCCACAGGCTTGTTTTTAACTAGATGCTTATCCATGTCTGCTTTATGCTAAAGAAGCCAATGATGATAATGCCACTTAACACCAATTAATGTCTCATCGCATTCATTTAAAATGTTGTAAATATTTTTTTTGTTTTACTTTTGGTTCAAAAAAGGTGCAAAAATCAATAAACCATTTCACCTTGTAGTAGATTGTGTCTCAACTTCCATCCACCCTACTATTAAGTTTTTTTTAAGCCCCTCCCCTGTTGGTCCTCTGCCTGACAACATGTCTCTCCATTGAGAGCTTTGAATCATTTACCTTGATACTTTTAATGATACAACCACATTTGAAGTTATATATTAAAAGCAAGGAACAACAGCACACTAAAACCTTTCAGTGTCTGAGGGGTTATGTAATAAGAGCCATGCCATTTTTCATAGTTGTGGCTTCTTACATAAAACAGGCCGTGCCCGCGAGCCCAGCATTAAAGACGTAAATCCATAACATAAAATGCCTCAAACGCTTGCTCTTACTGTCACAGATATTTACAGACTGCTATTATACATTGATCTTTCACTCACTTTATTACCAGGATGTATGTGCTGACAGTCATACCAAAAACAGGTGTGTGATAAACAGGAAATGACACGGTTAGAGTCCAGAACCCACAAAATAAAAACTCTAGGTTAATTGTTCACCTCTCCTCAACAGCCTTTGCAGGCTTTCCTCAGCTCTTAGAGTTCAGTTGTTCCTCCAATGAGCCTCCAGTCTAAATCACACTTTATCTTTCTGGCCTGTATTAAGGGCTTTCAGAAAAACAACTTCAGTACGCTATCAGTACCTACCCAGCTAACAATTTTTGGTTCCCAGAACGTTCAGGAGACGTTATTTTATGGTAATAAAACTTAAAATCAAAAATAAAACTTAAAAAGACATTCTTAGAAACGTTCTGTGTTTGCTTTGATTTGATTTCATTTGATTTGATTGACTTTATTAATCCCACATAGATTACAAGAATAGAATAGAGTAAAATTAATTACAATATTAATAATAATAAAGCAACTATTTACACAATAACCAACCTTATGTAAACAGACAATCTATAAACACAAATATACAAATAAATATGCGAATAAATAGAGATAATATTGCACAGTTTTTATTACCTATATTTAACTGGATAGCATTTTTTGGATTCTTATTGCTGGTTTAATCGATCACATTCACACAGACAGTGTGATTCATGCTTTCTTTTTTAAACTTTGACGCTGTAAATTGAGTGTCAGTGGCTCATTTAGACCGTTTTACTGAAACAAAGGACGAGGTCAACGTATTTGCATCATGTGACCTTCCATAGTTCTCGAGACCTAACCCTGCTTCAAGCAGAGAGCTAGCCTTTCTGAGGCCAGAAGTGTGTTACTAGTAATTCAATTTGCTAGTGAACTGTTTGGTGAATAAATTCTCTCATTCCATTAATTCCTCAGGATCAAATTAGGATTTGTTATTATTTTTATTAGCCTACGACCACATAAACCTGTCGAATCCACTCAATTTTTTCGTGTGTAGGCCTATTCCAAGTTCAAGTGTGACAAAATATTGTATCTTGTACCACTCACTCAGATGAACACAATTTTCAATAGCGTTGAGGAAGACCCTGTCGTTTTTCCCCCTCCTTTCAGTATTTCTCTCCTTTTTCAAGTACGCCTACTTGTAAAAATACGTCATATAAATTCCCATTTTGTATATTTTAAAACAGTTGGTTTTGTACTTTATAAAGAGAGAGTGCCCAGACAAACAATATGAGTGAATCAACTAGCGCGTTAGGATGCTAAAGTGACAAAAGTGAGTATAGGCCTATATACATGTGATAAATACGACCATGTGAATTTAAAGAGTTATAATATGTAGCCTAAACTGTAACTTACTGTTTGTTAGATATAGGCCTTTGTTGCTTTCTTTTTTTACAGTCTAAGCTTTAAACAGATAGGCCTATATATGATAAATTGAGCTCCCTCTTATATCAGTTAACTTGAGTTGACGGTCATAACGGTTTATTTTTTAAATCCTCAGGCATCAGAGACGAGGTGGAGTAGACCTATTATCAATCTGAGTAAATATGTTTAAATCCCTGTTATTTCAAATGTCTTTATTCAAATGTCTATTTCTTCTTAGCCTATTACAAAGTGAGTGAGAGTATTTAAATATTTATGACTGCATGACATGTTTATTATAGGTCTACTGCCTTTTATTGTAAAAGATTAGGCTAGTTAAAGAAGAGTTGGATCCACTTTCATTTTTGTTATAGATATAGATTCATGATGAACTACCGTTGAGGAAGCCCACATCTGTTTCTTTCCTTCTTTTTATTTCTCTCCTTTTTCAGGAGTAGCCTACTACAGGAATCAGAGTAAACTAGCGTTACCTGTATCACCGGCAGGCCTGATTTACATAGGCATTAGAGTACTTTTCCAGAGTTTTGCTAAAATGTGAGTGAATGATTAGAAAAATAATTCATTTACAATATAATGAATCATCGAGGGCAGTTTTAAAGAAGTTTGCCTGAGGTAATGGAAGTTGGGATCAATAGTGGGAGGAGGGGGGAAGAAGGCATTGTATTTTTGGCAGTATATACAGGCAGAAAATGTCGTCCAGCTGCATTTCTTGTTGAACACACAAGTTGTTCCATGTAAATATTTGCTACACGTTTTTTATTTTCAGTATCTCGGCATGAGCGCACATTTTAAGTTAAAAGAAGTTTAACAACTTTTTAAAAAGCTGGGTCTGTAGAACTTTTTATTTTAGCTTGACACGCCGTCTTAAGTTGATGATACACGGGGAAACTTTTTGAGCAATGTTGCCATCAACTGGCAACCAGACACAGGGCCCACGACCGATCTAAAGTATCCAGATAGAAATTTGTTGCCCATTCTCAAAGGGAAAGCGCCTAGGCAACATCGCTCTGCAACATTGCTCAAAAAAGTTGCCCGGTGTATCATCACCTTTAAGGTCTGTTCACACCAAGAATTATGTTTGAGCTTGGGGGGGCCAAACCAAGCTAGTCGATTTTGTTCAAGCTAGTTAAAGGTACAATATATAGGATTTTTGCAGTAAAATATCCAAAAACTACTAGGCCAATGTTATATATTTTGTTTAGTTGATTACTTACAATACCCCAAATGTTTCCAACTATTTGTAAATCGTGTGAAATATGTGATTTTAACCAAGGAAACGGGGCGTGTGAGCAGGGGTGAGGAGTCGCCAGTCAATGGCGTCATATTCGCATTACCCTCGGTTTCCACCTATGGTTTCCGTTAGTACTGCCATATTAACCTTGGCTACAGACGTGGACAACTGGTTTATGCCTAGCAGGACGCTCACGCTGTTGTTGTTTTGTTTAAACATTATGGACCATGGCAAACAGACTTTGAGACAAAAAGAGGACTAAAACGAAGATCAACATCTTTCGAGATGCCGAGAGCTCCACGTCCGCGACTAACTTCGACTTGACAGAGACGCGAGTGTTGCATGTACTTTATTAGACAGGTGAGCAAATATACATAAAACTAATCAATGTTATTTAGTTCAACATGATGAATATGATCTGTATTTTATTCTAATGTTGATCTAGCTTACTGCTAGTCTCATATAGCCAACAAACAACCTTACTAATAACATTCAACACACTCAAATGCCGTTTAGTGTGATAGTGTAACTGTTAGAGCAAGTTAAACAGCGCTGCGTTACCTCAAGTTTAATTTGTCTAATAAACTGACATGTGAGTATTAATTCAGCACTTGCGTGTAGTTCGGTAGAATGAAATGCCCTACTTCTTTTATATTCGCTGGACTCGCGTTGCATGTGGCGCTGGTATACATCTAGCAATCGCGCCCTGCTTCATACCACAGTCATGTTAAAAACATCAATGTATTCACGCATCCATAAAAGATCCATCAGCTTGACGACAAGATCCATAATTCCGCTTAATGCTTTGCGTCATCAATATACGCCTTTGTTATTGTAAGAGGTTAGCGACCCCTGGTGGTGAAAAATCCTACATATTGTACCTTTATGCTTTTCTATAGTAAACTTACAAATTTACACTCTGTGTACAATTCAAGTGATTTTACAGATTACATAAAGCAGCTGCAAGCACAAGGTTGTCATTCATGTAGAAAATAATGCACTATAAACAAATCAAGGAGTGAATTACTCACCCACTAGGGCCGGGTGTAAGTAGATTTTTCGATTAATTATTTTTTAAAAAGTGGTCGATTCGATATTGATTCTCAAAAGCCATCAATCTCTTACCGAGCGGAACAGGGACCCTGTTGAACATGCTGGACATGGCGGATGCTTGAAAGACATTCCAGACAGTTGAAAGAACTGTCACCTTTTCGATCGGGCCTGTGCTGCAGCCTGCATGGTCATGAAAGTTTATCAATTCATAAAGCGTTGTGGAGATAGATGCAAAAAATTGTTTGCACGGTATTCAAGAACAGTTTGACGAATCAACTTGAATTCCATGACTTCTTGTCTGCATGGTCTGAAGATGATCTGGTTCAATTTTCGTAAAAATTGGAGCAACCATCTAGGACGAGTTAAAAAAATTCAAAATGGCGGAAAGATTTATATGACTTAAATGACGTCATATGATGCAATTGAATCGTCTCGAACAAAGGAATCAGTGGGAATTCCAATTTTACAACTAATTTTGTAGCCCTTATGGTTCAAAAGATATTAGAATAAACATGAGTGAAACTTTGGACAGTTGGTGGCACTAGAGGGATTGAGTTGACTCAACATTTGCTATGGTGACTGTTCAGACTATCCTCTATCAGTGTGGCAAATTTCATAACTTTCCCGCAAGCGGTTTTATGGGCTGCCATAGACATCCATACGGAAGAAGAAGAAGAAGAAGAAGAAGAATGCCAATGATTTCAATAGGTCCCTACGCACTTTCAGTGCTTGGCTCCTAATAACACAGAGGAACAGTATCATTGGAATCACTTTCAGAAATATATTGTTTATATATATATATATATATATATATATATATATATATATATATATATATATATATATATTATATATATATATATATATATATATATATATATATATATATATATATATATATATATATATAAATAAATGTGTATGGTCAGAAACTCTTGTGTGTATTTCAATTCAGTTGGTTATGTATGGCTCACAGTCCCAGTCCCAGAAGGCAACTTATTATGCAGCGTCTGGTTTTAGTTCAGATGAATCCCCTTTGCTCAAGCTGTTAAGCATCCTCATCCCATGGGTGAAAAAAAGTAATTCTGAGGTGACATGATTATTGCTAAGAACGCTTCCTTCATGATCATGCAGTAGAATAGATATAGAAATATTCTGAAGAGTGTCCATTCAAGTTAATGTATAACAAATGGTTTACTGGAATCAGGAAATATATAATTGTTTAATGACTTCCAATATTTAGTTTGTTATTTAAATGTTTAACTGTTTCCCCCTGAAATTAGAATCAATTATTAGAATATTGAATGAATGAATGAATAGTAAAATAAACAATTTACTCTGTTTATTAATGTTTTTACTCAA